>CM034146.1:1008718046-1008729288 GCA_019776745.2 Taxus chinensis
GGAAGAAGAAATCGAAGAAAATATAGTTTGAGCGCACATGTATGGAAAAATAAAAAGGGAAGATGGTGTATGTTATTGATGGGGAAGAAGCGGAAAAATTGGATGTTGACCATTCTATAGGGACACGCAAGGTGGTAGACAGTATTGATGAATGGGTGTGTTCTTATCATAAGCCTGTAAATACAAAGAAGGTAAACATCAGCTCAAATGAAGAGCCTAAGGAGGCTATCATCGGAGACTATTGGTCAAAGAAGGAAGTCTCTAAGATCATTGATATTTTACGTGAGTTTGAGGATTTATTCCCACATAGATATCATGAACTCAAAGGCACCGACTATTGCTTGGGGGAAATGAGAATTAAGTTGAAGGAAGATGTATTCTCAGTCTAGAAGAGACCATACTAAATTTATCCTAACCTACGCTCAAGGAAAAAATAGATAAGATGATAGCGGAGGGAATTATTGAAGCTCTTGAAGAGTCATAATGGATAAGTCCAATGGTAATTAGTATCAAGAAGGACGGAAGGATAAGGATATATATTGATTACAGGGACCTGAATGTGGTGTGTATCATTGATCCTTTCCCAACCCATTTTATAGAACAACTCTTAGAGGGAGCGGTAGGGTGTGAGGTCTATTCCTTCAAAGATGGATTCTTGGGTTATCACCAAGTAAGGATCGCAAAGGAAGACCAAAGGAAGATGAATTTTGCCATTGAGTTGGGAATATTTTCCTATACAGTCATGCCTTTTGGGTTGAAGAATGTGCCTATTGTCTTCTCGCGCATTGTCGTAAAATCTTTCCAAGAGTGTAACATCCACATTTTAATACTTCAGAACAAGATAATTTTTATTTATTTATTAGTGTTTTCTAGTTCTAAATACATAATTTAGAACACACAGATCATAACAATCATTCTTATAACAGATAACCATATGCAGCTGTAATGACTTGGTATACCACCAATCTATACATTCCATGACTCGGTGAACTACCGATCTATTCATGTGTATCATAGAGTTTGGTGTTTTCAATAGAACACTTCATTCTCATGGTTCTCTTCCCTAATCTAGGATTCTAAGTTCTTTGTCCGAGGAACCTATCTGAATAGTTGTTACCATTATTCATCAGCATCACGTTCCTTAGACTAGGTTATATAGGACAACACAATCAGCAGCTTGCGATACTTTGGCCAAAGATTTGAAGCATACTGTTCATGTTACTTATTCCTTGACAGCTGTAACATCCTCAATTTATACCTTAGAACAAGTGAAATTTTTTTTTTTGATAATTGCATCCTGGTTCTAAATACGTAATTTAGAACTCACAAATCAAATAAAAATTCATATAACAGACAACCATATGCATATGTAATGACTCGTAGTACCTCCGATCTATTCATTCCATGACTCGATAATCTACCGATCTATTCATGAGTAATAAGAGTTGGTGTTTTTATTTAAAACTTTACTCTTGTGGTTCTCTTCCCTATTCTGGGAATTCAGAATGCTCTGTCCAAGGAACCTAACTGAATAATTGTTACCATTATTCATCGGCATCTCATCCCTTAGACTAGGTGAATTAGGACAATGCAATCAGCAACTTGCGATACTTTGGCCAAAGATTTGAAACATATTGTTTATGTCTCGTATTCCTTAACAGCATACTCGTCAATCTGGAATACGCCCTTCACCCCATTCTTATGTTATATAGAATGTCTTATACCGACTTCTGTCAGTCCTTCCTATCACAACTTAATCACTCGGAGAAAGATTAACAAGGTGATAATGTTATATGGATGCCCACGAGGATTAGGGATACGATGACTTACTGGTTTAACCCTGCAGTTAAACCAATGTGTCATGATACCCCGAATCTCCTAGGCAGCCTTATAACATGACCACATTCCTAATCAGTCCCTGAGTAACTCGTTCGAGATCAAAGTGTAAATCTTAGCGATCAATGCAAAGGGTGTCGTCATAAGTCACCTGCATTGTTGTAACTTCGAGAAGCTCCTAATATTCTCGGAGGTACAACCCTACAATTGACTTGTGTCGTCAACCTTTAAATCCACCTCGAAAATATCTACTTAATAAAAATATGCATTACGCACTTTGAGTTTAAATTACTTAAAGACTTTTCCCCTAGGGTTAGTCTTTCCCGATCCCTGGATTCTTCGTCTTAAGATGACCTTCCTCAAAAAAACCCATTGCATGGTGGAGATATTAAGGCTAAGGTCTCATCAAGGAGTTATAAGAATACACCTGATTCTAAAACAACAGAATTGGACAATATCTCATAACCTTCACATGAGATTTCCATCTGAACCCCATTAGATTTATATCAGTTCTCTTAACTGAATTTATATCATACTTATTAGCATCAAGATATAAATGATTAAGAATCCAATTTCATGTTGTCCTGTCATGCTCAGGACTAGGGATTAGTAATTTAATTCAGCTTGATTAGTGTTCTGCTTAGGTTCATTTTAACCCTATCTTTTAAAAAGACAATGATTTAAATTTCAATTTTTCTTCGATAGATCAAATTAGAACTACTAATCACTCATAAGAATTCAATCACATTTCCTTATAAGATTTCATTGACAATCACAAAAGCATCCAAATTAAACAAGGATAACATTGCCACTCCGATATATAAACCGAAGAAGGTCAACTATCAGAATTAAGAATACGACACATAAGTAACAAATACTTATTTCCATTCCTCTCAGATCTATACAAATACATTTTAGACATTCAGCATACTTGATACAATGCTCAATGGAAAAGGAACATCTTTCCACATTTAGTACATTTAGAAAATCAAGCTGAAATTTATTATAAATCAAATAAAACAATCTGATCATCCTGTCAGATCTGCATGCTTTACCACTTACGGCAACCATCTGCAAAAATAGTCAACATGAGTCAGTTCGATGAACTGAGCATGATAAGCACTAACTTTTAAAACAATTGCAATCCGTCAATTTTTTTCATTAAACACCCTGTTTAAATGAGATCAATTATCCAAACAAGTAAACATAATCAGACTATGCCTCTGTAATACAAAAATGAATACAAACGTGTAACTCTATCATCGTTACAGAATAGTCCTAAACATTTCTCAAATATTTCATCAAATATTAAGAATCAAAGAACGAAAGTATCCAACAATTATCTCGAATCCAAGATCAGCAACATTGGACAGATCGTTACTTTCATCAGGAAATGGAATATCATAGCAAATCGTGATTCCACTAATAAGATACAAGAACAATTCCAACTGTTAGACAGATACCAACAAGTATTAAAATAATAGAAGAGAAAGAAACAAATCATTCACACTTCCCTTCTCACAAGTTCACTACTGTACCGTCTCCACATATGGAAAGCATTCATCCAGTATGTATACGAACAAGTCCGACAAACCACAAGAAGAATCACTGTCTTAATAAAAATTGAACACAGCAAAAACTCCTGTACAGTGGCTAACACGTCAATAGTGAAGTCTATCAACCAAACAGACTCTACAAGAAGCGTTAAACAACATGAAAATCACCACATTGCCTGTCGAGGTGCAGTCGACGGCTTTTAGATCAGTCCAGCTCAAGGCAGGATAGTTATGCAACAGAAGACAAACACGCTTACTATCCCATATATCAATCTATAGCCCAATGCTAGTCCCTTTTATACACAGCAAGGATTTTCGACCCAAGTTTGAAATCAAAGAACCTCTAGTATATCACGATCAACAACAGACTTCATTGCATTAAGCAATTTGATGTTTCCTTAAGACTATGCCAAGACAATCACACAAAATTTCCGAAACATACTCAGTCTCAATCGGACTGGAATAAACGGAAAGGAATATAGCATATCTATTCTCACCTAGGCGCATTCAAGTTTAAAGTATGGTATCCGCGACTCACTTCAACAGAGCCAGGACACATGATAATTATCCATACTCAAGGAACTCAAACAGTGACAAAACGACAGTGTCCCAAAAATCAAGTTCAATATGAGAATAAAATACAGGTTACCTTCCAAGAATTCAATTGAATCTGAACAACAGTAACCAGACAAATAATTGCATATGATTCCATCTAAGCCCATCAACGGTGCATAATAAAAATCAGACAAAGCAAATCTAATTACTGATTCAAAAAAAAGAATCCGACTGAACCCTTGCCAATTATTTTTACACAAATTTACACAGAATGTTGATGTAAAAATACACTTAAAGAATCTGTACCACAAAATCCTTGCGATACGAAGGTTTTCTTACAAAAATAACAAAGGACGAAATACATGTTATTCCCTTAAGTCGCTGGCACATCAAATACCAATATTCAATTATATTTAACTTGAACAGTGGTTCAAATATATATATAAATCATTCAATCAACTCCACAGAGTCGTACTAATTATAACAAATATAAACCTATATATATATTGCATACTGTTAACGGGTATAAACCCATAACCACAAAGTAAGGGAAAACCATCTCCGGCATAGTCATAAAGAATTACTGTAACACAGTAAGATACCTCTTCCCAACATTTTCTTTTAAAAGAAGAAATGAAACCCAACAAGTATCAATAGCCACTATCATCAATAACCACAACAGAGCTTACAAAGGTTCAATATAAACTGAGCAGTCAACAAAAGTCCAACAGTATTCCTTTCTGCGAGTACCCACAACCAGTATTGACGGCTAGTATCAACAACAAGCGTCGACGACTAAAAATCGACAATCATAACAGTGGCTTATACCCTTCACAGGAAAAATTTATGAGCTATCGCCGAATCAGGCCGAGCATTCCTACTTTTCATATATTTCGTATATTTAAGCCAGAATGCAAACACAAAGAAACAAAGCCACAGTTCGAAAATAATAAACACCCATCAAGGGATAAATGACAAGTCATTCCAGCAAGAAGATACAGTGCAAAAATCACACCAGACAACCATAGGAAAAATCGTCTATTTTCTCAAAACATTTGAACAGAGTTGTTCTAATGAAATCACTTGAAAGACAGCAAGATTTTTAAAGGTTAGGGCCTAACATGCCTGGATTTTTGCTCAAAATTCCGAAGCAGACCACTGGAAGTGCTCGGACTTCCTTTTCCTTTTCCAAGTTAGAGCGACCAACAAAATTTTGCTATCTCCATAACATATATATTTTCCTTGCCAGAGAAAAGAGCTAGATACCCTCATACTCGCCATGCAACTCCAAGAAGACTGGTGCGAAAAACCAGTGAACAGGTAGAAGGAAAACTGAAATTCGCGATAAGCCAAACAAACCAACAAACTTCTAGTTTGCATGCCTTCTCGCGAGTTCCGAGTTAGACTTCCAAGCTCATTGAATGCATTTACTCCAATTTTCCCGCTTAAACTCAACTGCCACCGACCGCCAAAGTTGGCGATAGACAAAGAGAATTTCAAGACCATTTTTAGTTTTGGCAAACTGCCACATCGGCTCAATTAGTCGTTTCTAAAACCTCCGCCAATGCCTGTCCTTCATACTTATCCTTTGCATTAAATAACATAGAAAACGCCGCCCATGGTTCGCACCCCCTCCATAGGTCCCCATACATTCTTGTTCAATAAATAGGTTAGTAACTTAGGTTATAATTTAGGATAACACCTAATCTAACTTCCATAAACATAGATACTAACTTAGGAAATTAGCTCTTAGCCTAGGTCTAGGTTAGATTAACACTAATCTAACCCCTAGGTTAGGTTTAGTTTTAGGTTACTAAACATTAATAATTCCAGTTAGGTCTACATTATGTATGCTCAGAAAAAGACCTACATCATACATTCTTGAACAGGGTTAGCTCCTGTTCTACCTTAGGCTGCAGAATTGTATGAAACCGAATTATTACCTGGTCCACGATCGAGACCTTCCAGATATACTTCGATATCGGGAACCAATCCATTTCACGTGTTCAACCTGAGTTATACCCCGGACTAGCTTATTCAATGCTTCTAGACCTTGCAACCTGTTCAAGGTCTGTAATTTTTTTTAATTCATCACGAACAAACTTAAAGCAATACTTGGATCAATTCCACTGATCCAAGGCTAGGTATTATAGATGGATAACTCTATAATTCATTCCGATATCAGATTAAACTCAGATGCAAAATGAAATAAATAAAAGAGTCTAATCATATTCTGACTCAGTCAAATATCTGCAAAGAAAATACAGTACATATCAAGCATGATTTCTTAATCGAGGAACACATCCTTTTACAAGAAATCACATATCAACACTTGTATCCTCGGGAGAAAGTAACAACAGTTCAGGGTGTTACATGCTTCCCTCCTAAAAAGATTCATCGTCCCGATGAATTACATATTAAATTAACCTTCAGGTCAATCAATTTATCAGTACACAAATAATGTGACTATTTCATATTTGAATAGTTCCATAAATCAATGACACAACACATTTTATTCAACCTGAATAATGTTTGCTTTCATCTGGATTTCATAAATACTTTTTTAAAAAAAGTAAGTTCTGAAAAGAATGCTTTGTCAACAGATTTCATTCTGTTGAAAAAGAGAAGGAAAAGCAATTTTCATCTCTTCTAGATTTTCCCATGTTGCACTCTCCTCGTTAAACTGGTCCCACTGGACCTTACATTGCTGTATTTCATGATTTCTTAAATGCAATTGGCGAGTTTCCAGCACTCGTGTGGGTTTAACCACGATTATTCCTGGGTCTTGGACCTGCAAGGAATTCCAATTTAAAACATGTGACAGATCTGAAACGTATTTCTTAAGCAAAGAAATATGGAAAACATCATGCATGCGAGATAAATCAGGTGGCAATGCTAAACGATAAGCTACAGGATTGATTATTTTGACAATTTCGAAAGGTCCCACGAATCGAGGTGACAACTTGGCAGCCTTGCCAAAATTTATAGAACTCTTTCTGGGTTTAAAATGAAGAAAAACCTTATCACCAAGCTCAAACCTTCTATCAACCCGCTTAAGGTCAGCATATCTCTTTTGTCTATCCGATGCTTCCTTTAGTCGTTCACGAATCAGCTTAACTTGCTGTTCCATTTCAGTGAGAATCTCTGGTCCAATTACCACTCTATCCTCAACACTGTCCCAACTAACAGGGGTTCTGCACTTTCTTCCATAAAGTGCTTCAAATGGTGCCATTTTAAGAGATGAGTGATAAGTATTTTTGTATGCGAACTCAACTAATGGAAGATACTCTTCCCATTTATACTGTTGATCCATGCAATACATACGCAACATGTCCTCCAACACTTGATTTACCCTCTCAGTTTGTCCATCCGTTTCCGGATGATATGCAGAACTGAATTTTAGTTTCGTTCCAAGAGCTGCGTTAAGAGTTTGCCAAAACCTTGAGGTTATTCTAGGATCCCTGTCAGATATAATCAATTTTGGTACACCATGCAATCTGAAAATTTCATGTACGAATCTTTTGGCCAGCACTGGTGAATCATCCTTTAGATTTCCAGCGATGAAATGAGCTACCTTGGTCAGTTTATCAACAACTACCAGGATAACATCATGTTTATTCTTGGACATAGGTAGTCCTTGTACAAAATCCATGGTTATTACTTGCCATTTGTACTGCGGTATGCTATGAGGATATAGCAGTCCAGCAGGGTGCATATGTTCTGCCTTCACCCGTTGACATTCCAGACAATGAGTCACAAAATTAATTACATCCTTTTCCATACCTTTCCAAAAGTATTGTTGTTTCAAATCAGTAATAATTTTTGTGATACCTGGGTGTCTAGAGAAAGGTGAATTATGAAATTCAACTAACAATTTATTTCTCAAATCGTTCAGCATAGGTACATATACCCTGTTTTCATAATGCAAGATTCCTTCATTATCAAAATGAAAACCTTTATACCTTATATCCTTTGGTTCTGCAGTAAGCGCTGCTTTTACTTGTTGAAAGTATGCATCTAATTCTGAGGCACTTTTTACCTCGTCTTTAAAATGAGTTCTTAATGTTATAAGAGCAGAAATGTGCCTCCTACGACTTAGAGCATCAGCTACTCTATTCTCCTTACCTTTGATATAGCTAATATCAAGGTCATATTGTGATAAAAATTCTAACCACCTTCTCTGTCTGGCATTCAGATTGGGCTGAGTAAAAATATATTTCAGTCCTAAGTGATCAGTTTTCAGCTCAAAAGGTTTCCCAAGTAAGTAGTGTCTCCAGACTTGAAGTGCATGAACAATGGCAGCAAGTTCCAAATCATGAGGGGCATAATTCAGCTCATGTAACTTAAGTTTTCTGCTTTCATATGCTATGACCTAATCATTTTGTAGCAAAACACCTCCAAGGCCTTCCCCAGAATCATCCGTTACAACAATAAAACTCCCATTAGGGTCTGGTACAGCTAGTATAGGTGCAGAAGTCAACTGGTCTTTCAAACTTTTGAAAGCCGCTTCACACTTATCATTCCATATGAATTTCTTATCCTTCTTCTGCAATGAAGTTATTGGTGCAGCTACTTTAGAAAAATCCTTTACAAATTTTCTATAATAACCAGCAAGACCCATGAAGCTTCTTACTTCATGCACATTCTTTGGTGCATGCCACTCAGTTATTGCCAATATTTTTGAAGGATCCACATCAATTCCTTCCTTACTTATTACATGACCCAAATAGTGAACTTCTGAATCATAGAAATAACATTTGGATAACTTACCATACAAATTTCTTTTTCTCAAAATTCCCAAAACTATCTTCAAATGCTCATTGTGCTCCCCAATGCTTTTAGAATAAATGAGAATATCATCCAAGAATACAAGTACAAACTTGTCCAGGTATTCTTGAAAAATATTGTTCATTAAATTCATAAAGGTTGCGGGTGCATTAGTTAATCCAAAGGGTAGAACTGTGAATTCATAATGTCCGTACCTTGTTCAGAAAGTTGTTTTATGAATGTCTTCCCCTCTAATCCTTAACTGATGGTAACCAGATCGAAGGTATATCTTAGAATAAACCGCTGCTCCATGCATCTGATCAAACAGATCGCCGATCCTAGGAAGTGGATCTCGGTTCTTGACTGTTGCTTTGTTCAACATCCGATAATCAATACATAGCCTTAGTGTTCCATCCTTCTTTTTCACAAATATTACAGGCGCTCCCCAAGGTGAAACACTTGGTCTAATCAATCCTTTAGACAAAAGTTCTTGCAACTGTGCCTTAAGCACGACTAACTCTATAGTAGTCATCCGATAAGGCGCTTTGGATATAGGTTCTGTTCCTGGCTTGATTTCAATGGTGAAGTCATATTCTCTCTTGGGTGGTAACCCTGGTAATTCCTCAGGAAAAACATCCCTGAAACCTTTGTAACAGAGGGAAATCTGTTTCATGAGATCATCATTCTTCTTCTGAAGATTCATTTATCTTTACTGCATAAAGGGTGCATCCTTTATTTTTAGCCTTTTTAAGCTGCATAGCTGACAGTTTTCTAACTGAATTTTCCCGTTTCACACCTTGAATCTCTACTGACTCCAGCTGATCGTCTAAACATTTTATGTTCTTTTCATAGCATTCTACCTTTTCTTTATGGTCAGCTAACCAATTGACACCGATGACAATGTCATACGATCCTAAATGTGTGACATAGAGATCAACTTCTGTGGAAAAGTTAGGTAAGTCAAGGACTGCCCCCAAAAAGACACATACTCACTGTATGAACATAATTATTACCATACTGTACAGTCTAAGATTTATCCATTTTTTCAGCTTTTCTTTTAAGTTTAGAAGAAAGTTTATTAGATATAAAACATTCAGTAGCTCCTGTATCAAAAAGAATAGTGACAGGTATGCCGAATAACTTACCCGGAACTTCTATAGGTGTCACTTGCTTTTCAGCTTGCTTGTCCGCTACTACAGCATGTATCTTATGCTACTGATTACGATCATCCTTCTTCAAAGGGAACTGATTTGCGTAGTGATCTTTACCACAATTGTAGCAGCCTCTTACAGGTCCCTTTTTAGGCTCAAAGTTGCCTCTAGTTTTGCAATTGTCACGCTGTCCTCCATAGGGCTTCTACCCATTGTTATAATTTTTAACAAAATTATCCCTTACATTTCCAGCAGGCTTATTTACTACTGCTTTCTTATTGTTATCTCCTGAAAAATTACTCTTGTTTCCAAACTTTTTCCATGGTCCTTTTCTGGGTGCAAGAGAGGTTGAAGAAGGGTTTGCAGTCTTCTTCCGCACTTCCTCCTTATGGGTAGAAATAGCCTTTAATTTCTGTTCTTACCTTATGGCCTTTTCAACAACTCCTTCCATAGTGGTTGGACTGTGAACATCGACCTCTCCCCCTATCACGGGATTCAATCCCATGATGAATTTCCGTATTCTGAACTTTTCGTCAGTTTGATACTGCGGTACATACTTGAGGAGTTTTGTAAACTGCTCCCAGTATTCAGTTACTGTTAGCTTCCCTTGAGCTAAGTTATGAAATTCTGTCATTTTCTGATCTTAGAAAAGTTTTGGCAGCCAACGTTGCCTAAAATAGCCTTTAAATTGATCCCAAGTAATATTGGTCTCATCAATGTTTAGTTCAGCTTTACGGCTATCCCACCAACGAAGATGCTTTCGTGGGAAAGCTGTCGGCTCCACAAATAGCTTTGGTTTTCCTCTGGAAGTTCCTTAGTTGCAAAGTCTTCTTCCTTTTTCTGAGCCAGTTTCTCAGCTCCATCTCCTAATGTGGTGCCATCATACTTAGGTGGACTTAACCTTTTTTATATCATTATTGAGTTCTGCTTGCCATCTGATCCTTTCTGTTTTCTTGGTTGGACAGGTGCATTCCCAGCATTAACATCAACCCCTGTCATGTTGTCCTTATGGAGTTGCTGATTATATTAATCACTTCTGCATCCTCCTCATTTCCCATACCCTTCTGTTCAAGTCAGCTAAGCATCTCTTGTGTCCACAGGGCATCAAGGATCTCACAAGTTTCTGGGTTGTTGCCGCTCTCCTTTCAGGTGGAGCATTATTCGCAATGTTCCCCCTTGTTCTAAACCTTCAGCTACAAGAATTCAGGTTTATCAGATTATGGACACAATAGGTCCACGAGCTGCAACCTTCTCAGCTCTGATACCAAGATGTAAACAGCCTCAATGTATACCTAGACAATGCAATTTTTTTTTTTTTTTGATAATTACATCCTGGTGCTAAATACAAATTTAGAACTGCACAAATCAAATAACCAT